>OX451736.1:1415237411-1415242411 GCA_948472305.1 Vicia faba
CTTTTAATTTTATTTTAATATTAAATGCCCCATCATTTTTTTTACAAATATTTATTCATTTAACTTTAAATATCCTATTTTAATATTATTAATTATTAATAAGATTCAACTTTTGATTTTTTGTTTACTAAAAAGATATTTATTTATTCAAATTGAAAAATACATCGATTATTACAAATTTAAGATTGGTAAAAACTGAAGAAAAGGTGAATATGCAAACAATCATGCAACACTTAGGTTAATAGCATACAATGACAACATGAAAATGCCTACAAATATGAAAAAATAAAAATAACCAGAATATTCTGAACCAACAAACATGGTACTAAGACGAAAAATTCAACAAATATCGCACAAAATGACAAAAACTTAAAAACACAAAGAAGAAGCAAATTCATGTGGATAACCACTTCTTTAAATAAAAATAGAGAAAAAAAGAAGTGTTGAGGGGTGATTTCAAACAAAAAATGATCAAGAATTACCCATAATTAAGAAGAATGAATGAAAAGAGAGAAATGTTAAGAGGAATTAGGAATGGTTGCCTACATTCAACTTTTGATTATAATATAAGGTGAATATCTAAAGAATACTTTGAGTTTTCAGAAGTATAACTCAACAAATAATAAGGTGAAAAAAGAAATTCTCTTAAATAAGACTATAGCATTGTCAACGGTCACTATCTATCCAATTCAATATTCATATTTTGTGGTGTTCTAATAATACAAAATTGGCATCCACATATTACTTTGACATGGTGAATCTGAAACATATACAATTAATACTTTGTTATCGAAATCCTTGAGTGAATCTCATTGATAACAATGATTTACTGATGATACAGTAGAAACTCTTTAAATTAATACTCGATAAATTAATAAAATCTCTAAAATAATAAATTTGTCCGATTCCGACTTAGGACAATGTAAAAAATTGAAAAACTAGATAAAATAATAAGATAATAATTTTTTGAGAGATCCATTTATAATTTTTGGTCCCAAGAAAATCATAAATTAATAATTCATAGAAACTGGAAAAAATATATTACACTCTATTGAAATATGATTCAATAGTTATCTGTTTTTCCGTAAAGTTCAAGTCTATTTGGAGTTCATCTCTAACTTTTCTTATTGCATCCAATAGTTCAGGTGTTGTGTTGTATTTTTGTATTGTATCATAAAGTTGTGAAGAGTGTTCGACGCCATAAGTGCTTCCTTTCGCGTAACAGGCCCTAATGACACCGTATCATCTTCGCCGTCATTCTCTGCAACGTAATTCTAAGAAGCATAGACTAATTTACCTTTTTGTTTGATATGTACAGTATAATTACTTAAAAACTCTTTAAATTAATAATTATTAATTTATCGATAAATTAATAACTCTCTAAATTAATAAATTTCTATCGATAAATTAATAACTCTCTAAATTAATAAATTTCTATTGTCCTAACATTATTAATTTAAAGAGTTTTTAATTGCTCAATTTATTTTTTTGCTGTTTTTTGTTTTGAGGTACGTAGGGGGGTCCATACTCATCTGGCCCACTTTCTCAGTCCAACAATCTCTGACCAAGGCCCACGTAGACCAAACCACCATAATAATAATTCATGTTCTATTTTTTTCTTACTTACACAATTTAATTTTTATTTTTGTTTGCATAAATATTTATTATAAAAGACTTTTTTTAACAAAATATAGTATATGTACGATGTTTCATACTGCCATTCCCATACCTCTATTATTTAGAACCAAACTTTGATTTCAGTAATTCAAATAAAATATACTTTAATATCCATATAAAAATAATAGTGTTTGCAATATGCAAATAAGTAACAATGAATATAAATAATAATGAATGCAATGTTTGTTAATTGTGAGATTTGCAATGTTGTCAATTTTGCGAAACTAATTTTCCAAATCTTAGGTAAATTAATTTAAAGTTTACTATTGAGTAAATTAAATTGCAAGTGTGGTCGTGACTCAAATCAAACGTTAAGTAGTTTGAATGTATAATATTACTCTCGTTTTAACACTCATTTAGATATTTACTTTCACTTTGAAAATCGATCTCATATAAAGTCATATAGTGGTAGGTATTGAAAGTTTAGAATAATTCAAATATATGATGAAAGTTTCGAAAAGCATTGTGTCAAAACAACTTATTGAAAAAGGATTTCTGAAAAGTTGGGAATTCAAAGTTTTGAAGAGAAAATCGATTACTCAATTTAAAGAAATCAATTTTCATGTGTTATTTCTGCTTCCAGAATTCAGTTTTTAGTTGAGGAAATTAATTACCCCCTTTTAGGAAATCGATTTCCTACCTTTGTTTTTGGTTTTTTCAACTGTTTTATGGGCATGTTTTGGTTCCAAGTTGTTTTGTTTTGTATACTATATATACTCCCTCATTGTAATGTGTTTGAGATTAATGCCATAACAATTTTTTCTTCTCAATTACTCTCTTTAATTCTCTCCACAAATTAACTTTCACTTCATCGTCTCCAATTAACCACATTTCACTATTGATTCACCATACAAGCTCTGTGCTTGTTCCAATATTTGGCATCAAGAGTTTGTTTCTGATCCATTAATCCGCTGCAAACATGACTACCTTTTTCAATGACTGTGTCCCTACCAAACTTCCAACCCTTGATTCAAAGAACGATGATAAATGGTGCAAACAAATGTAAATTTTGCTTGAGTATCAAGATGTTTTTGAAGTGGTTAATGATGGTGTTACATCACTTGGGGCAGAAGCTATAGAGGCTCAGAAGGCTGCATTCAATGAAGGCAGGAAATATTACAAGACATTCTTCTTGGTACATTCTTGCGTCAACAATGACAACTTCGAAAAGGTTGGCGATTGCGACTCGGCGAAGCAAGCATGGGAGATTTTGAAGAAATCTTATGAAGGGGGTGATAAAGCAAAGGTTGTGAGGTTACAAACTCACAAGAGGCAGTTTGAGTTGGTGCAAATGGAAGATAAATATATGATTAATGATTATGTTACGCGCATTAAGTGTTTGGTGAACCAAATGAAATCTTGCGGTGAAACTGTTTCGGTGTCAAAGATCTTACGTTCTTTAATGTCAAGATTCGATAACATTGTGGTTGCGATCAAAGAATCGAAGGACCTTCCTGCCTTGAGCAAGGAGGAGTTTTAAAGCTCACTTGAGGATCATGAACAAAGGATGGATGAAAGGGGAAATGACAAAGCGAAAGAGGAGATTTTGTTGCAAGCACGGTTCAACAAGAAGAGTAAAAGATGAAAAAGAAAGTGGTCTTCAAAGGGGAAGACAAATTTCCAGAGTTTTGGTGGAAAAGATCCATAAAATTCAAAGGCTTCGATGGTGCAAAGAGGTGAAAACATCTCTAAAGGTACTGGTCAAAGCAACTACACCAAAAAGTTTGACAAGAGTGATGTGAAGTGTTACAATTATCATAGACTTGGTCATTTCGCAAAGGATTGTAATGCGAAATCGAGAGAAAATCAAAGCGATGAGGCTAAGGTTACTCGAGAAGATGTGGATGATGATAACACACTTCTTGTCATGATCACAGAGGAGAATTATGGAAAGGAAAAGCTACTGGACATCAGAAGTAGTAGATGTCAGTGGCTGAACAACAACATCTGCAGCGTAAAAAATGTTGCAGAAACGTGTTCTGAGCAAAATGTAATGGTAATTGTTCGAGATGAAGTCCAAGGCAGTGATAACTGGTACTTGGATTCTATTTTTTCAATGCATGTGACGGGTAGAAAGGATTGGTTTTTCAAAATCAATCAAGCCACGAAGAATAAAGTGAAATTCACGGGTGATACCGCTTTAGCGACCGACTGTGTCGGTGATGTTTTAATCATGAAAAAGGATAGGGGTCATTCCTTGATAAAAGATGTGTTATACATTCCTATAATTAAATGTAATCTCTTGAGTATTGGTCAATTACTTGAGAAGAATTATATAATTCACACAGAAAACAAGATTTTGTGTGTTTTGGACTTAAATAGAGTTTTAGTCCTTAAAGCACCCATTGTTGCCAATCGGACTTTCAAGATAAAGTTGAAAGTGATGGAACATAGGTTGTTATTTCTATGAAATTATAATTGGCGTGAATTTTGGTAAAAATAACTTTGTCGAATATGGTGTTTTCATGTTTAACAAGATGTTTTAACTTGTAGATTCAACATGTCGAATGTGATGTCCTAACTAGAAGTATAAGACATCTGGTCTGTTATAGTTTTGTAGTTTGGAAAATGTTTCAACTTGCAGTTTCAATATGTCAAATGTGATGTCCTAACCAGAAGAGCAATACATTTGGTCTGATACATTTTGCAGTTTGGAAGATGTTTCAACTTTCTGTTTGAACATGTCGAGAGGGATGTCCTAACAAGAAGTATAGAACATCAGGTATGCTACAGCTGATAGTCTGGATTCAGTTGTTGTGATTTAATTATTGAATATTGTAGGAATATTTAGTAATCCTACATGGTGTCCAAGATTGATAAATCAGAGATATTATGTTTATTTTTCAAGATATTCAAACTTTATAAATATGGAGATATTTTAGGATATTTATGATTGAAGACCTATTTTCTTGGAGAAGTTTTTGCAGACTTTGTGTAGCCTCCCTGCTGTGTTTTTGAAGCCCAAATTCAGTTCAGAAAAGGTTTATAGATAGAAGTGTTTGTAATCTAGTTTGGTACAGGTCCAAGATATAGAATCATTAGGGTTTTGTCATTATGCCGCTCTCTAGGAGAGTTGGTTTATGTGATCCACTCGGGTTGTGAGTTGAACTATGTTATAGAGTTGTAATCTCTGTTATTATTCTCCTTGAAGCTTTTAAGCAAGAGGTAGTATTATTATTAGAGGAAGTGTTAAGCAACTCTAATTATTGTTCTTGATCAAAGTTGTGAAGTAAGATCAAGTATGTTGTTCTTAATAAAGGGGTATCTTGATTAAGGTGTTTGTTTTGTAATTGAAGTGTGATCTTTATTTAGGTGAAAAGTCA